>CM050170.1:137496176-137513676 GCA_027410445.1 Discoglossus pictus | reverse complement strand
TTTCTATGTCGTGCGAGTTTTTCGGAATATGCGTAGCTGTTTAGTGGGCTTTTTTGGAATATCCGTAGGTGTTTGGTGGTGTTTTGCGTGTTTATGGTGTTTTGCGTGTTTAGGGACGTTTAGCCTAGTTTTCGTTTTGTTCGGCGGCCATTTTTTCTCTCGCTTCGTGATTTTTGGGTCTCTAAACGCCAATATTTGTGGTTAAATGAAGGTGTAACTTCACTTGCAGAGGTCCTCGGTGCCCCCACCTTGCTGTGAGTAACCTTTTTATGTGTTTGTTGTTTGTATTTGTTGTGTTTGTGATGTTTTTGGTGTTATGCGGGTTGCGTCCTTGTTTTCTAATCGCGTAGGTGTTTTTCGGCAAATCCGTAGGTGTTTTGCGTCTTTAGACTGCTGTAGCCTCCTTTTTGTTTTTTCTCGGCGGCCATTTTTTCTTTTGCTTAGAGAAATTTTTAGTGTCTAAACTGCTTTAATTTCAGTTAAATTGAGGTGTAACTTTAGTTTTTGAGGTCCTGGATGCTCCCTCTTGCTGTAGGTAAGCTTTTTATGTATTTGTTGTGTGTATTTGTTGGATTTTTGATGTTTTGATGTGCGCATGTTGCGGCTGTTTTTTGCGAGGTAGTAATGGGTCGTAACGTCTCTCGTATTTTGTTTGCGCTACGACGTAAAGTTTGCGAGGGTCGCAGTTGCTGGGAAGGGGCACCTTCGGCGCTCTTTGTCAGCAAATGCGACCCTCACATCACGAGGGCCGCCGGTTCGGTACGCGAGCCCGCAAGCGTTAGCAACAACTCGTATGCTCACAACTATATAAGTGATATAGTATAGTATTCACATGAGAATCTTGTGCTCTTTTGCATGATATTATCTGGAGTCTTTGCATTTGTTCTTATGTGGCAATCTAATATGCTGCTATAATTAGCCAAATGGTTAAAGAGGAAGAACTGCAGTTCACAGCCACAGAAAGTACCAACTTCATAGTATATCCGGAAATAAATGTAGCTGACTCCTTGTTTTATTTTTTTCAAGGCATCATTGTGCAAACATAACTTTAAAACAATTTAGATAACTTACATTGTGTGAGCTGCAAACATCCCGCTTTGGGCAGTTAGGCTATTTATCTTTAAATGGTGATGCGGGTTTCACTTTGCATGTAGTTTCAAGTCACATCGATAATAACCGATCTAGAAAATGCTTTGTTTAGATTACTGTTTTCTGCTAATTTGTAAGAAGATAAACTTGGAGTGTGGTCACATCGGTGACTTAAATATCTGTGTAAAGTGAAGCATTGCAATGTGCATAAGAGCATGGAAATAATTTGGCTGGCCCATTATCTAAATAATTGTAAACTTGTTTTTATTTAGATGAGTGTTATTTGGCTCCTATAGTTTGCCTGATTTATTTATCTTAAAAGATTGACTTATTTAATTGGCCACTGTAGATTTGGAAAAACTTCAGGTGTTTGTCAATTTTGTAACAAATTACCATGGGAACATAATTATCTTTAGGTAATATCTTTGTTTAGTAGAAACTATGGAACGATACCATGGGCTTCATTCAAATGCGATTCGGCCAATTGAATAGGGCTCTGTATAAGCACACAGCATATTTTTTTTACAGAAGATTTTAGTTAGTGAACTTCTATCCAAAAACAAGGTCTTCACTAACTAAAAACTTCTGTAAAAAAACTATGGTCTGTGCTTATATTAGAGCCCTATTAAATTGGCCGAAGCACATTTGAATGAGGCCCCATGTTTGGGTCTTCCACACTCTGGCCCACATTCAATTGCGATTTGGCCAATTGAATAGGGCTCTAAATAAGCACATAACATATATTTTTTAAAGAAGTTTTTAGTTAGTAAACATCTATCCAAAAGTAAGGTTTTCTCTAACTATAAACTTCTTTAAAAGAAATATGCTCTGTGCTTATTTAGAGCCCTATTCATTTGGCCAAATCGCAATTGAATGAGGGCCTTGGAGAGGGAAATGGGTGTTCTGTCAATTTTATTATCAATTCAAGAGTGGAAGAAGTAGGTGGATTGGTGGATTCAGATAAGATTTTAGCACAGGATACCTTCCCCCTCTATCCAATAAATGTATGTATACTTGCAAGCCACACGTGTCCTGTTCTGTAACTATGACTATTATGGTAACGTCCATGCACTGGCAGAGTCAATTGGCCAATTCGCAATTACTTGAACCCGTAGAGCCAGTAAATGCTACTGATATTCAACTGGATACCTTTAGCTACTCCCATTCCAAAATCATCGCTGTTGTCAAAACCGTAACTGTCCCACTGTAACTGTCCCAAATGTTACCAGTGCTATAGACGCAAAATAATATACAATTACAAAATTCAACAAGCCTGCAATTGTCTTCAAACCTGTAAATGGCACATGTATCAAAAATTATATGAGTACTAGACAGGACCCACAAGTGGGTTAAACCCCTGTTCATATAACTGCAGCAGCAAATAAACACACACTACTGTATTTTAAAATACCGGGAAAGCAATGAAAGTCATTAGAATTAATTGCATAACAGTCTCAAGCTTGCAAATCTGCAATAAAAAATTATTATTTGTAATGTTTATTTCCGTGTTATATTGATCTTGGAAATCAGTGGGTTAATACATATCAGGCCACCCACGTGGACTTAAACAGATGCTTTAATGTATTTCAAGATTGCTTTAGTGCAACCCGATCGGCAAACATTACCAATTTGTGTGTATAAATGCTTCACCTAAAATTGCAGGTTAGGTGTAACCTCCATGTTTTACTGACGTCATGATGACGGTCTCATTTACTATTGGCTCTGTCTAAAAAGTAACTTACAGGCTTGCTTAATTATTGCCAGATCACATGATTATGCCCCCTGAAATGCTATTTACAAGTTTATGGTTGCGTGTGCAGGCTGTGAGCCTATACTTACGGTTTAGAGACAATTGAATACATCTAAACGTTGTGAAAACAATTTGACCAGCAGCCAAAAGTTCAGTTTGGGGGCAATTGCGAGCTTGCGATTGAATGGGGCCCTGTGTCGGTTAAAATGAAGATTTTTTCTGAAAATGCTTTTATGTCCATGAGTTACATGGCTGCTCACTTTGTTAGTTTATTGCACATTTAAAAAAAAAAACATGACGTTTTTACTCGTCTACATTGGTCCTTTAATCGTCAGCTGCAGCCATCAGACTCTAGGGGCCTCATTCAAATGCAAATTTGGCCAATTGAATAGGGCTCTATATATGCACATAGCATATTTTTTTACGGAAGTTTTTAGTTAGTGAAGACCTTGCTTTTGGATAGAAGATCACCAACTTAAAACTTCTGTAAAAAAATGTGCTCTGTGCTTATATAGGGACTTATTCAATTGGCAAAATCGCAATTGAATAAGGCCCTGTGTGGGTATAGTTGATGAGGCAATTCAAGGCTCTGAAACGCATTGAATTCTAAGTGCTGGGACTAGCGCCAGCCCCTAAGAACTTATCTGTCAGTCCTTACAGAGATATGGCAGGTTCCTGTATTTTACTAGGTATATAATATCCTTGTGTAACTATTTACTTTTATGTACTTTGATATATTATGAAGTGCTTATAAGCTCTGTTTTAACTGAGTAAAATCTTACAAATAGTTACTTTATGGCTCTGCAGTACTGGGTGTGCTGTGTCTCATACTAACCAATCTGTGACCATCTCTCAGCAACATGCAGCTGAGACGTGGCCTCTAATAGGCTAGGACACTACACTGCACACCTAGCCCTACAGAGCCAGGGCAGACCCATACGGGTAATATTTGCTTTTTTAGGCAGTAACAACAGAGCTTATAGGCACTACTTAATAAAATAAAGTACATAACAGTAAATATATACACAGGTGTATTATATACAGAGTAACATCCAGAATCATTCCATGTCCATTTAAGAACAAAGAGGGATGAGTAGAACCTAACACATTAAACCCATCACTACCATCTCCTCTGTTCAAATCAGTGCAAAACTAGATGAATATCTACTGTGTCACATGTAGTATCACCTTGTTACAAAATGTTCTGGATCTTAAAGACTGTCCCATGAGCACTGGAAGACAACCAGACAGTCCCCAGATCAAAAATGTTGAGCCACTTGTCTAAAGGGTTTTCACTAGTCATTATTCTTCATAATTAAGATGGTACATTACACTAGCAGATACTTTGAGTCTTAAAAACTGTTGTTTTATTGTACTAGCCATTTTTCTCTAATATAAATCATTCCTGAGACATTATGCATTGATTATGTTAAGGATAAGGATGGGGGTAAGATATCTAACTGCATCCATAGTACACACCAAAGCCCATAATTAATGCTGATGAGTTGCTTATTTATATAAAAATGCAGCTGAAAAAAAGTTGATTATTTCAGGAACGATTTACTTTAGAATAACAATTGCTAGTACAGTGTATAGGTAGTTGTGAATAACAAAAAAACATCTTGATTTTGGAGTAATAGAGTCCCTTTTATGTTATCACATATTATAATTGTCAAACATATTATATAATTCGTCGTCACATTTGGAAGCCTCGCAAAGCGAGGTGAGCCATTAACACATAGAAGCCTTCTGAGTTCAGAGCACTTAGGTGGCACTCATCGCTTTGCTCGCCTCACAAAGCGAGGCGAGCAGTTGAGGCATTGAAACACGCGGGAGCTCGGAACACTTCTTCGTCGCTCATCGCCAATCAAGCCTTTTAAGCAGTTAAGAAATGTAATCAACGGTCCCACTGTACATTGTATGCTGCAGGAAAATCCAAATAGATTGTTAGCTCTTCAGGATATTGATTGCTGCATATTAAATCTAAATAGGTAAAGTATATTAATTTATTAATGCATATTGATTTATTAAGTCACTGTACTCATTTTTTTAAATATTTTACACTGTACTTATATTTCTGTCTTTGCGATGAGCGCCAAAAGTGATCATTGCAAAGCAGGGAACTTGAAGTACACAAGGGGAGAGGGTCGCAATGAGCGCCGAAGGTCCTCAGAGGAGCAAAAGCCTTAGATTGTGTGGCAAACAGCATTTTCATGGATTATAATTGTATTGCCCTGTCATTTTTAACGGGCAAGTCGCTAGTTGTATATAAAGTCTGGATATAGTTTGGATATATACAAAATGGAGTAATTATAATTTGTGATTTATATATCCAGTTCTTATCAGCGGAAAGGGGAATTAAAGGGACTCTGTCACCATAGTTTTTTTTTTTAAATGTTATTCTTAAAGAGCATGAAACACTGGCTATATATTGTGTTAATCATTTTATTGTAAAGTGAATCAATCTTGGGAAATTACGTGGTGTATTTGCTATATTTATATGCAAATGAGCAACACATGCATATTAATTAACTGCTTTGATGTGCCAATTAGGATTACACTCTACTTGTCTGTCTCTGTAGTGGCCAAAATAAAGACCCCCAATGTTATCTGGCAGTTAGACCCCTCTCCAAACCTTATTAAGCATTCTGAGCCACACATTATCATACTGAGCTGCACATTAGCATACAGGAGCCTCAGATTCAATTTTAAATATTTCAGAAATGATTTACTGTAGAGAAGAACTGCTAGCACAATATATACAATTTATCATTAAATCAACTTCCTTTTGGGGTGAGAGAGCTACCTTAAGGACTATAGTTGGAACAAGTGCCCTATTGCCCTATTTTCCTTGTTAGTCAATGCCAGTAATACATTTATTCAAGATAAACTAATTGATCAATAACACTATGATTATATACTTTTATATGCTGTTTTATTGTGTTGTATTGTTGTGTATATGTCCCAATGGAGAGGATGTGATATATTGTTCAGGTATTCCCATGTCTATAACCTCAAGCCATTACTTGTATTGTGGGAAATGAGACACCAATCCCAAAAAGGAAAGTGGTTTCTCATTTGTGTTGATTCACTTCACTGGTCTCACACCCCTTTACTGGTAAACTTCTGGTTGTTCTTCAAATGGTTAAAGAATTGTGGCCCACTCTCTGTAACCATTAAGGTTTTCTTGGCAAAGAGTACTGGAATGGGTTGCCAGTTCCTTCTCTAGTGCACCACAATTTGTCTGATCTCTCTGCTACGACCTGCTGTTCATGGATGACCCGACATGGTATAGCTCACAGCTTCAGTGAAGTACGCAAGCCTCTTCACCCCCACACCGTAGCAGTCCAGAAGGGGTGCTCTAATTACGTATGGCAATTAAAGAAGCTATTGATGTACTAGTAAAACTTCACAACATGCCCAGTAGGTGGGCAACTAAAGCTCAGCAAAAATCTATCAAACAAATATAACATCTGGCTGTATTTAATTTTAACCCTATGCATCTGAATCCTGCTAGGCTGACATATTGTTTCTCCAATGACTTAAAATTTGATTTTCTAAACTATGGATCGCTAACTTTTCATTAAAAAAAACAACATGCATTTGTAATGCTTAAAATAAACTAAATCAAATACACAATAGAGCATTGTTGACTTGAGTGTTCATGTCTTAAGATTTCGGAATAGTCAGATTCAAACTCCGAACATGACACGATACTCCAGTACCGCATGGCAATCCCAGATATCCAGTCATAGGGCGACATCCTCGTGATTCAAATATTTAATTGGGATCAGGTGCATGTGGATTTCATTGCAGTGAAGCCACTGATATGATATCTCTGAATGAACAAATAGTGGTGATGTCACTGCAATCAAATGTACCTACACATTGGCCGAGGTTATTTCACTATGACTTGGTGATGACAGTTGGGTTAGTTGTTTGTGCTTTGAGATTCATTTGGTTTTCCTGTAATTTAATTTTGAGTTCCTTCAGCTGTTAAGAATGTGTGAATGATGTCCGCTCAGTCCTCTTATCTGTCCCTGAATAGCTTTTGGATGGTTGAATGAATAAAAAAAATATTCAAGAGCTCTGTCATGGTATTCGTGGAAACATCTCAAACGCTTCTCAAGAAGCCATCATAATATTGTGTTATTGTTATCGTGACTCTACTGTTAAAAGTTTCTGTTCAGTCACTAAGCTTTGGTTTTGATTAACCCCAGTCATATTAGCTCATAGATCATATTGTAGTCTGTCACTAGTACCAAAAACTAATTTTGGCAATTAAAAACATCACGAGTCAACAGGCACTTAGTGTAAGAAAACTATATTGACTGCCAATCACATCAATGTGTTATATATGTTACTGTGAAAGACCGAAATTGGAGAATGTCCACTTTCACCGGTGAATGTGGACACATACCAAATACGTTGGTGAAAGATCGAATATTTCATTACATTCTTGTACATTCGGACCCTCACTGGTGTATGTCGACAATCACAGATATGCTCTGGTGGAAGTCCAAAAGAGAGGAGCCAACTGGCTCTCACCCGCCAAATCCTTTGTTCTGCTGAGAGAGCAACGTAATTTATACTAAATGGAGACTGCAGTAAATCGTGATCTTTTTCTTGAAAAGTAAAATGCATTAATTGCAGGTAAACGAGAAGACAATTGTTTTTATTTTTCTCAAGAAAAGTACTCTAAAATACTTTCTGAAGTGGTTTCTGCTAAAACTAAGTGCAACACACCTTTGGATTACAGACGATTAAAATGTTTTGATGTTTTAAAAATTAATGATGAAGAGAAGTTAATTGTACCATTAAAACCAGGGCAAACGAATTTACAGTATTATGTTATCAATGAAGAATTGTTCAGTATACTATATGAAACTCACAGCAGAATAGGCCATGGAGGAAAAACACGTATGCTTAAAGAGTTGCAAGTTAAATACAAAAATATTACATATGAAGTTGTAATGTTGTATTTAAATTTATGCAAACAGCGTCAAATGAAACACAGCGCACCTAAGAAAGGTATTGTTGTGAAACCAATGGTCACTTCTGAGTTAAACTCAAGATGTCAAGTTGATCTGATAGATCTGTAGTCCAACAGAGATGACGAATATCAGTTCATAATGGTGTATCAAGATCATTTACCTAAGTTTGTCCAGCTATGACCTTTGAAAACTAAACAAGCTGAAGAAGTAGCCTATCACGTTCTTTTTGAAGTGGACCTGCAATCTCCGTCGTCTTCACATCAAGTTCTGACTGAAAAACACAAGTTAATTTCTATAAAAAGAGCGGCTGCGAAAGAGAATCTTCTACTACAAGCAACAAAAATGTTACGAACCTCACAAAAACAATTTCCTCCTGCTCAAATTGATGATACTGTATGAATACAAGTCCCTGATACAGATAGCCGAAATGTGTTAGCGGTTGTTGTTGGAATAGAAGACTCCGACTTCTATAAACTGGCAAATAAAAATGGGACCCTCAAGCAGCTTTACACACGTAATCAGTTCGTAATTTGTAAAGAAAAGTTACTTTCCATAGATGAGATTTATTCTCAAGAAATCTCGCTGAGAGAAGCAGCTGCAGCTAATTCGAGAAGCGGGGGGTCAAGGCTATACACGCTGTCATTGCAAAAGGAAGTGTTCCACAAATAAATGCAGTTGTAAAAGCAAGGGACTCTTGTGCAATTCAGTGTCATAATAGTTTAAGTTGTTGCAATAAATAAGATTTGAATCACATATAAATCTCCGACATGTTCAACATTCACCATTAGTGCATGGTGAATGTCGACATTTACCGGTGTAAGGGTATTTAGCAAAAATTTCGGACATACACCAAGCGACTAGGTGAATGTTGACATTCTCCAATTTCGGTCTTTCACAGTAACATATACATGTAATCATCATAAGAGGGTTTTGTCTCCAAAAAAGAAGTGTCCTACCACTTGACAGTCTGTTTGATTTCAGGTTGTTAACCATTTTTCGTTCAACATTAATTGACTTACCTTGATATCTGTGACTTTTAGTCTATATTTGTTTTATGTTCCATGATAAAATTTGGTAAGAAATGATGGGAGTTATGTGTAAATTTTAGGAAAAAAATTATTAGACTGTGGGTGTCAACCTCAAATCCTTGTGTCCTCAAACATTCAAGGAAATAATGCTTACTCTCATTGGTGGGCCACATGGTCCTACAATAGATCCAACAGTCCAGGATTTCCACATCTCTGCCTCTCTAATTGAGCACAGGTGGATCAACTGGGAAAAAAAATGGAATAACTCCGGTGTATTAACACAGGGAAAACTTAAATACACAAGCAGAGAGATCCAGAAGTCCTGGACTGTTGGCAGGTCTTCAAAGAGCTGAGTTTCTCACCACTACTCTACCTGCTTAAGCACAAATCATATAATTAAAACACATAAAGTCATTTGTGGATAAGCAGAGAAAGGCTCAAATTATGCACTGTTTTTCACCTGAAGGTTAGTGTTGAACTCACATGCTTGTAGCCTTACTTGATAACATGTGAATGTTAATTGTATTTTCTTTATTGCTATTTATAAAATGGCACCAGGCCAGTATGTCCTCTATCTCCTCTCTTGATCAAAATATAAAAAAAATATTTTTTAAACTAGATTCTCCCTGTAGAAATTATTAGAAGTGTTTCAAAATCTACATTACTATTTTTTTTATTTGACTTAGATTAATTTTACTTTTTCATTGCTTTTTAATGTCCTAAACATGTGTGTTTGTAAGTAGTAACATCTAAACCTGCTGGCATTTCTGTAAAAAACTCATATAAACCAAGGCATGTACTGCACATATAATGGAAACTTGTATGTCAAAATGTTCAGTTGCTGATTCCCTGATTACGTTGACTGAATATAAGCAAATGTAATGCAAAGTTCAAAGATAATAATAATAATAATAATAATAATAATAATAATAATAAATAATCAATAATAAATACTTATTTAACTTTCTTTATAGGATTATATTTGTTAATTTAATAACAGATTATCAGTAAAATTATAATCAATAATATCAGTACCTTCAGGGTAGCTTCAAGACTTTAAAACTTAAATTTGAACTTTAGCATTGTCGTTTTAAGAAGATCCACTTCTCTCCATCATCTACTGGATATTCAGGGGAAGAGTAGTAGATCAGCACTCAAATCTAGACTGATCTGGTAGAAATTGTAGCATAGCATCACGGCAGATACACTGCCTAAAAGGGAGTGGAGAGAGGTCAAAAATACATTTAAAATTTCTGATGTATTTATTACTAATAAATTATTAAACTAACAAAAACATATTACAAAAAGATTACCACTAAAATATTTTAGATGCTTTTGTGCATTCTGTTGAGGAAAAATGCATTAACGAATCCATTTAACCGTTTGTTACTAGTTCTATTAATTGTAATCAATTATGTTTATTTTCTATAGTTTCTGTTTTACCATTCAGGACTGAAGTACCCCAGTGTTCAGGACTGAAGTACCCCAGGGGCTGTGATCTCCCACTTCCACCATGGCATCCATAGATCCTTTCCAGAATATAATAGTAAGTATATATTTATACTCTGCAAATAAACTAACCACAGACAACTGTTTCATCCAGTTGGGTCTCATCAGTCTGATGTTGGTAACTCCATTGTACAAAGTAAAGCAACCATGAAGTGCACTTCTGTTTACGTATTTCAGATATGTCAGAAAAACCTGCTTTCTATTTTAATCTTGAATTCTATGTCAATGTCACCTCATACGTTGTAATACACCTTAAAGTGCCACTGTAGTCATATGTTTAAAATCTGCTCTTCTGAAGAATAATACATAATGGGCAAAATGTTTTTTAGAACATAAAAATACAGACTTTTTTTTTATTGCTTATTATATGCAATAAGGCTGTAGTGGAAGCAGCCATTTTGGTTTCTGCTAATCAACTTCCACAGGTGGGAAATCTTGAATGCAGAGGACAGTTCTAATGTAAATTTCAGTAGTTTATGCTGCTGATAGCAGCAGAAAGAAGCATCTCTGAAAAGTAAATGAAGGGCTAGTACATTCAGATGAATTTTCTTTCAAATAATTTAGCTCACAAAGCGATACGATCCCCTTGTGTAAATATCCAGGGTCAATATAAGGCTTAAGTCTATTGAACTTTACTTGTCAATACATTTCCAGGCAAAACGGTATATTAAAGGGGATTTCACCTCTAATAAAGAAAGGCATTCTTCATTGCAAGGGTCAATAAATTAATTTGAAATAGAGGTTGGTTAATGTTTAAATGAAAGGAACATACAAACTAATGACAATTAGAGCGACTCTTCCGGCAACAACTTTTATTTTGTATAAATTATGTAACTAAATTTACTTAATTGTATCCACCCATGGCCACATTTCTAATTAGGCCAACTAGACAGCTGCCATGGGGCGCTTCCCTCTGAAGTGTGCCTCATTTCACACTGCAAAATAATCCTTGGCATTAATAAGAAAATACTGCAGTTCCCAGACTTGCAGCTACCGGGCGAATGCCTGACATTAGAGAGTTACAAGTGGGAGGAATCTGCTGTGCCTAGGGGTGCCAGAGACGTAAATCTGTTTCTGTATTCACCTCAATGTAATTTCCATATAAAATATTCACAGTGTGGCCCTCTTAGAAGCAAGTGAATTGAATATTTCTGAAGCCATCCCCTTTATTCCTGTTTACTCCTGTGCAGGCTTTCATCTTTCACGTCACTGACTTGTCGCCATGCATTTTTGGAGCTGAGGCCACACCCACAGGAATGGGGTTTGCACTACAAGAGTTTAATACTGTAATCTACAACAAGACATTAAATCACCTGGATTTATAAAGCTGTCCCACAAGGAAGATTTAATGGAGATAAAACTTTTCAGTATGTGAGATGAAGGATCAAGAAAATCATTAAAACAAGTTATTTCAGAACCCTATAAGCAGGGGCATAGGAACTGGGGGGAATAGGGGGGACACATCCCCCTAGAATTAAATGAATAGGGGACACAAAAATAACAAAATGAAACTTAATCACGTATTACCAGATTTGTCCACTAGTAGGCTATGGAGCAAAAGTTATTTCCCGTGAAAGCTTTGATCCATAATTCACCCCTGCTTCCTGTCCTGCGATTAGAGTTGAACTATCCCCCCCCCCCCAGATTTATTTGGGCTCCTACGCCCATGCCTATAAGGGAGAGTACATGGCACAGGTTATATGTCACAGTCCCTCCTGTCCCACTGCTTCATCATAAGCCACTCAGCACGGCTGCCAGAAACTGTTGCAGTATACAATTTATGGGCCTCAAAGAGATTGTCACAAGCCCATTTATTCTTTGTATCAATTCCAAAATGACTGTTATCTTTGGGTCAAGGTGTTTTACATGTCCTGACTATGTGACTGTTCTATCTATTCTACTGTATGCAAATATGTGGTATGAAAAGGAAGCCATAAATGGACTCTGAACTAATAGATACTGCATACATAATGCAGACCAGTCAAAATAATTTAGAGAAGCTGAACATTTTTTCTTTTCATTTAATGATATTTTCATTGTTTTACAAATGTGTATAAATGGCGTGTTCTCTTTTAAAGCCCTCAAAGAGTCTACTTACCTTGGGTGTTATCTGTCATTCAGCTGCACTGTTATATTGAGCTTATGGAAAGAAAGCACTGGAAATGTTTCAGGTCCAGAAGATATATTTCTAGCTTGCATACATTTTTCACTCCGCTAAAAAAATTCAATTGTTTTACCTTTGGGATTAGTACATCTGGAGAAAATAGAAAAATCATTTTTTTATTGTTGGCCCTTTTAGAACCTAGTCACAAACCTTGCATGTTGCAGAGATTATATGATTTTATAAATATATATATATATATATATATATATATATATATATATATATTTTTAGTTTTTTTTTTTTTTTTTTAATTAAATACGTATCAAATAAAAAAAAAAAGTTTTCACTTGGGTTTCAGTGCTCTAATGACGTGGAGTAACTTTGATAACGTACATGTTTCTTTAAGACTGGCTTCAGTTCCTACAGGTCATAGGGATAGTTAGAAATGTTTTGCTTCAATAAATGAAATTACAGATACTGGGCAAAGAAATTAACTGGAACTTCTATCCAAAAGCAAGCTCTTCACTAACTAAAAACTTCTGTAAAAAAATATGCTATATGCTTAAATAGAGCCCTTTTAAATATGCTGAATCACAATTTAATAAGGCTGTACATATCTAGTAACACCCAGGAACCTTACACATCCCTTTAACACTCTCTTTAATATATAAAAAAAATAATTGGAGTTGCAATTTGCCCTTTTAAAGGTTTGATTTGTAGTCCCAATTATGATCACACTTTTAAAAGAATGTACTTTTTACATTGCAAACATTGTTTGCACAATATATATATTAGGCAATGTATCATCAAAGCTACACCAAAACCATAGTGCCTTAGGATGATTAGTAATCTGATACAATCTTAAAGCAATTTAATATATGACTCACAGTGTGTGTTTGCGTAGCTATGCACTAAAAAGAATGGTAATAAAAACACAACCTTATATATGTCCAAAGACCTCCAACCTTCTGAGCTCAACTGCTTGCTGTAACGTGATATTTCAGTTGTGTTATCGGGTTCAGTTACTCTATTACAATTCTTCTGTTTATTCCTAGGTTGAGCATCAATACTCTCACAGATTTTCAGTAACAGTAATAAAGGCGACTAACGTTACCAAAGGGCGATTTGGTGATTTACGTAAGTAGAATAAAGACATTCTCTCTATTACAATTGTTGGTTTAGGTTCATAAACTTGACTTACTTAAACATATTGTATTTCCAGAGAAGCCTGACATACTCAGACATGTGGCTTACAGCTATTTACTGTAATAGGCTTAACCAACACAAACAGCCTAAAATAATATTCTTTTATTTTGTCTGGGAGAATTATGTAGTAAATTCTGATATCTACACATATACCTGTGAAAACTGTACTTTTGAAGGATTTGACTAATTATATATATATATATATATATATATATATATATATATATATATATATATATATATATATATATATAGTGCCTTGCACCCCCCCCCCCCCCCCCCTTGACTTTTTACCTATTTTGTTACATTACAGCCTAAAGTTCAATGTTTTGTTAATCTGATTTTTATGTGATGGATCAGAACACAATAGTCTAAGTTGGGGAAGTGAAATTAGAAAAATATACACATAAAACTATATTTTAGAAATATAAAAATTGGCATGTGCGTATGTATTCACCCCCTTTGTTATGAAGTTTATAAAACTCTCTGGTGCAACCAATTACCTTCAGAAGTCACATAATTAGTGAAATGATGTCCACCTGTGTGCAATCTAAGTGTCACATGATCTGTCATTACATATACACACCACTAACCAAACACTGCCATGAAGACCAAATAACTCTCCAAACAAGTAAGGGACAATGTTGTTGAGAAGTACAAGTCAGGGTTAGGTTATAAAAAAAATATCCAGATCTTTGATGATCCCCAGGAGCACCATCAAATCTATCATAACTAAATGGAAAGAACATGGCACCACAACAAACCTGCCAAGAGACGGACGTCCACCGAGCAAGGAGGGCATTAATCAGAGAGGCAGCACAGAGACCCTGGAGCAGCTGCAGAGTTCCACAGCAGAGACTGGAGTATCTGTACATAGGACGACAATAAGCCGTACGCTCCATAGAGTTGGGCTTTATGGCCAGGAGAAAGCCTTTACTTTCAGCAAAAAACAAAATAGCACGTTTTAGACGTGTCGTAGACTCCCAACATGTATGGAGGAATGTGCTCTGGTCTGATGAGACTAAAATTTTACTTTTTAGCCAAGAAAGAAAATGCTATGTCTGCGCAAACCCAACACATCACATCACCTAAAGATCACCCGCCCCAGTGAAACATGGTGGTGGCAGCATCATACTGTGAGGATATTTCTCAGCAGCCGGGACTGGGAAACTGGTCAGAGTTGAGGGAAAGATGGATGGTGCTAAATACAGGGATATTCTTGAGCAAAACCTGTACCACTCTGTGCGTGATTTGAGGCTAGGACGGAGGTTCACCTTTCAGCAGGACAAAGACCCCAAACACACTGCTAAAGCAACACCTGAGTGGTTTAAGGGGAAACATGTAAATGTGTTAGAATGGCCTAGTCAAAGCCGAGACCTCAATCCAATAGAAAATCTGTGGTCAGACTTAAAGATTGCTCTTCACAAGCGCAAACCATCCAACTTGAAGGAGCTGGAGCAGTTTTGTAAGGAGGAATGGGCAAAAATCCCAGTGGTAAGATGTGGCAAGCTCATAGAGACTTATCCAAAGCGACTTGGAGCTGTGATTGCCGCAAAAGGTGGCTGTACAAAGTATTGACTTTAGGAGGGTAAATAGTTATGCACATTGACTTTTTCTGTTATTTTATCCTATTTGTTGTTTGCGTCACAATAAAAAAAAACATCTTCAAAGTTGTGGGCATGATCTGTAAATTAAATTATGCAAATCCTCAAACAATCCATGCTATTTACAGGTTGTGAGGCAACAAAACACGAAAAATGCCAAGGGGGGTGAAAACTTTTGCAAGGCACTGTATATATATATATATATATATTCATATATATATATATATATATATATATATATATATATATATAGAGGGAGGCATTTGTGGGCATATTTGTGTGTCCCAGCTCAACTTCCCAGAATGCAGTGTAATAACTGTTTTTCTCAGAACTCTGAGCTGGAAGCAGGTTTTTTAACAGGCTTTAGATGTACTTTTTATTTACTATATATATATATATATATATATATATATATATATATATATATAAAAAACCATATTTGCCAACATTTGCTGTAATGTAGTAGAAGTTGACAATATACCAAGTACTACTGCTGTCTACCTATCTCACTCTAAATATGTAAAGCCATTTCTTGTCAGTAAAATGCAAGGTGTAGAATTGCACCAAACCACTCATTTTACTTAAATTCCTGATGAGACACTACCATAGGAACCAATAGAAAACACAAACATCATGATCGGATATATATAAGTGAAATGATTAAAAAATAGTATGCAAAATTTCATTACAGTATCTGTTTTAGTCCATGTGGGTTTCATGATATGCATTAACCTTTTGAGTAATGGGTTCTATATCATCCTAGAAATTTTAGAATGACTCAGAGATATTAATAAAAAAATAGTGGCCCTTATGCTAATTGAACTGTTCAGTTTTTAGCACTTTGCTGTTTCTTTAACTGCTGCTGCAGGTCTCAGCATAGCTTTCAAAACCATTTGCTTGTGCTCTTCAGTGCACATAATTATATTTTCTCATATTACATTTTTAGTGATGTAACTTTACAAATTAGGGAATTGAATAGGGCCCAACATGCTTCAAACCTCATATTGACACTTGACCACTGACACTTGGTGGATCCTAGATAATTTATTTTATAAATTGATACACCCATTATCTGTTTCACACAGGATAATAAAATAGTTTATCTCACGCAACATGTGCAGACCCCCATCACAGATTGTGTTCTGTTTTGTCAGTACCAAGCAACTGAATATAATTGGTTTCCTTGCTGTGCAAACCAGGTAATCTTTCTATCTCCTCAACCTCTGAGTTAAAGTAACAGTTTAGACTGTCAGAGCAGAGCTGTGACGTGCATGAGAAAACATTTCTTACTGTTTTTCTGTCCTGGTTTGAGCTGTCACCTACATTTTGTATGCAAGTGTTTTTTTTTTAACTATCTATATACTTTCTAAGTAAGATTTTTTCCTTTCAAATGTTTGCCATTGAACTTCATATGGTAAATATGATATGTCAATGACAATTTTTAAAACATGAAGAATAAAAAGCTTAGTTTTTTTACTGAAATAATAAAATTACACAGTGGAAAAATTACTCAAATTCAGTTTCTTGATTTGAAACACCTTTCTCTATTACAAAATCCTTTTTGTGTGTTTTGCATGTTTGTTTTTGAAATGGAAACAAATGACGATGTTAAGTGATGGGGTGCATAAAGAGGGATTGATAAAATATTGTTAGGTTACATGCTCAAATGTGTTTTTAAGGGGATACGGAAGGTTTCTGGATTGTATTAGGTATGCATTTATTTACTTGTATGTACTTTAATTTATTAAGGAGGAATAAAAAGCTCTGCTTATACTGCCTAAAACAAGGAAAACTTAAACTTAAGTTACATTTTAGTTAATAGTACTGAATTAAAATGCCTTTAAAAAAAGAAAAGGACTTTTGTGTGTACCGCTACCTACCAATAGCTATACTGGCCATGTAAGCGTTTTTTTAATACGTAAGCGTTTGCTACTTTAATAAAGCAATTCTGTACGGGATTGATATGCTATCTTTGTTAGAATGTGATCTCACATTTCCTTTCCTACAACTCACTGATGAGTAATATTCTTATAATCACAAGTGTATATCAACAGTCATTAGCTTGGTAATAATCCAGGTCTAATGTGTATTGGCTCAGGAGCGCTCATATTTATGAAAGATGATATGTGAGGTATTTGATCTCTCTCACCTGTACGAGTAGATCTGTGTGCGCATCAGACAGGCTGGACACTCATATTAAATGCAGACAGATTTGT